>JANBXA010000718.1:4367500-4410000 GCA_030556225.1 Cricetiscus sungorus | reverse complement strand
TTATCTGAGAGCCTGCCTCCAATCCTGCTCACACACCATGCTCTGTGCCTTGATGCTGCTGACCTGTCAGATTGCCCCAGAATGATGTCCCGGCATTGATACTTCTCTGACTTGAGGTGTCTTACTTAGAGTTTCTATTGACATGCTAAAACATCAAGACTAGAAGCAAGTCGGAGAGAAAAGGGTTGTTGCTGGAGTTTCTTTCTAGCCTGGTCTCACAGCCGATTAGCCCCAAATAGACAGACACTGTATTAATTATAAAACTGTTGGCCGATGGCTAGGGCTTCATGCTGGCTAACTCCTTCTTAATTATTAACCCATTTCTATTAGTGTAGGTATTGCCTGCGGCTGTGGCTTACCCATAATCCAGCAAGTTACTCCTTCAGCAGCATGGCGTCTCCTCACAGCCTCTCTCCCCAGCACTCTTCTGGCGTCCTAGTCCCACATATCTTCCTGCCTCTACTGGCCAATCAGTGTTTTATTCATCAACCAATAAGAGAAACATATATACGGAAGGGCGTCTCCCATCAAAGGGTTTCTTTCATCTCACATTCCCAGGCCCTTCACTGAGGGAAGTCAGGTCTGGAACTCAAGGCAGGAACCTTGAGACAGGAACAAAGCAGAAACCATGGAGGAATGCCGCTTACTAGCTTTCCCCACAGTTGGCTTAATTACACTACCCAGGACTACCAGCCCAGGGGTGACACCCCCCACATTGGGCGGGGACTCCCACATCAATGAGAAAATACATTATAGGCTTGCCCACAGGTCAATCTGATGGGGGCATTTTCTCAGTAGAGAGTCACTCTTCCAAAATAAATCTTGCTTGTGTCAAATTAACATAAAACTAACCAACACAGAGGGTTCTGGGCAGTCCCTCCAACAGAAGATCATGTCACAAGCATGAACAGCCATCAGCGAGGTCCTCCCTGCCATCCCCCAAACCCGTTTCATATGGCAGGTTGACTCTCCTAGCTCAGCATCCCAGGTGCCAGGATTATGAACAGGTACCATCACACCTGGCATCCTGTGGGCTTCCTCAGAGGTACCGGGCTTTCTCAGGACATTGCCAGCCACAACTCTTACTGATGTTCTCAGAAATCCACGCTCTGGTTCATTTTCTTCCCTTTTTTATTCTTTCCTTCCTTTCTGTCTTCCTTTTGGCTGTTTGTGGAATATTCCTTTACACTGTGTGAATATATGTCACTGTGATTGGCTTAATGAAGAAGCTGGCTGACCAATAGCTGGATAGGTAGAGGTTAGGCAGGACTTGAGACAAAAAGAGAGCTCAGAGAAACAGAGGAGGGGACACAGAATTCCGAGAAATGCAGAGAGAAGCAAGTGTGGATATCCACAGAGTGTGGATAAGAAATATGGCTTAATTTAAAATGTAAGAGTTAGCTAGTAACAAGCCTAAGCTATTGGCTGAGCATTTGTAATTGGCAATAGGTCCCTGTGGTTATTTGGGGACAGCTGGTGGGACAGAACTGACTAGCAGTAGACAGAAAGGTTTGCTAACGTTCTTTTGTTTTGTTTTAGTTGTTCCAGACAGGGCCTCTCTATCTAGGCCTGCCTGTCCTGGGACTGGCTCTGTAGACCAGGCTGGCCTGGAATTCACATGGATCTGCCTGCCTCCACCTCCCAAATATGGGAATTAAAGGCATGGCACTTTATTATTTTTCAAAGCAAGGAGGAGGTGCTGTGTAACGAAAGATGAGCCTGCACTTGTTGTGTGACACTATTCCTCGGGAGGTGTGAACAGACATCAATTCACCCCCAAATGGAGAATGGATGACAGATCAAAGCCCAACTCGGTAAATCAATGAGCATCGATGTGGTGACTTAGGAATACGGGTAAGGAGCTACTTACAGAGGCAGAATGACTCGAAGACAGCTGCACCACCGAAGCCCACCCCAGTGTTCCTGACAGCTTGTAAGTGCTGGAAACCTCGAGTCCAGTGCCCATCATGCAGGCAGCTCAACAGGTTGGAGAGTGCCATTTCTGGTGACTCGGTAGCTTGGCTGGTATCTCAGTCACTGTTCTATGGCTGTGAAAATGCACCACAACCAAGGCAAGGCTTATAAAAGAAAGCATTTAATTGGGGCTGGCTTACAGTTTCAGAGGCTCGGTCCATTGTCATAATGGCGGGAAGCATGGCACAAGTAGGCATGGTACTGGAGAGGTAGCTGAGGGTGACATCCTTATCCACAAACAGAAAGACTGGGCCTGACTTCCGAAACGTCTGAGCCCACCCCCAGGGGCACACACTTCCTCCAACAAAGACACACCTACTACAACAAGGCCACACCTCCTAATCCTTTTCAAATAGTGCCACGCCCTGATGACTAAGCATTCAGACTCATGGGCCTATGGGGGCCGTTGCCTTCAGAGCCCACAGCTGATCTCAGCTTCTTCCAGGGTGTTTGGTCTGAGCTTCTCCGAAGCAGCTCAGTTTGTCTCAGGGCCGTCTTTGCAGCCTGGCGTGTGTAAGAATGACTCTGGAGTAAGCGGTCTTAATTGCTTAGAAATCTGCTCAGTTTCAGGGACTTCCTGAAGCTATTTTGTGCCTTTTACTTCCTGTCTTGAGGCGCTTCTCTGCATCGTTTAACCCCTGTAGAATGTCATATTGTTTCACTCCCTGGTAAGCGTCCTGTCCTAAAATATCCTTGTTTTCACCTTCCCTTTCACAGCCTATGTCTTAAGACATTTCCCTCCAAAGTGGAAGGTTTTAATATTGGAGGAAACCACAACAACTTCTAATCCTCCCATCTCTACTTCCTAACTGTTGGGGTTGCAGATGTGTGTCAGCATACCAAGTGTTTATGATGCTGGGGATAGAACCCAGGGCTTCCTGCCTCCTAGGTGAGCTCTGTACCAAGCGAACCACACTCAGGCCCTGAGCCCTCTTCCAGCCTCCCTTCCATCTGTGTTCCAGGTAAGCACCACCCTCTGCTCCCCCAGGTGCCCCCCCACTTTGTCATCAGCTCCCTTCTTTGTCAGTCAGGGTTGAAGAGACACCCGGGAGGCAAGATACCAGGTAAGTCACAGCCACATGATGATACACAGATAGTAGAAATGGGTTGATTTAAAAAAGAGAGAGCTAGCCAGTAATAAGCCTAAGCCATTGGCCAAACAATTACAAATATATATTAAGTCTCTGGGTGGTTATCTTATAAGCAGCTGTGGGACCCGGTGGGCCAGAAAGAAACCAGTTCAGGGGGACCAGAAGGAACCCATAAAAGTTCCCAACTACACCAGTCTGAGCAGGAGAAAGGCCCCTAGTTTTGCATCGCCTGGTATTCCAAGGGCAGCAAGGGACATTTCAGACAATCTGAGGCAATTGACTCTCAGTCCCAGGAAGCCCAGACATCCCTGAAAAAGACTGAGCCACTGGCTCCACCTAGACAGTCTGGACAATCAGGCTCAACAGTTTTCCCAACATCCTATCTCGCTTTCCCCAGCCACCTCTTGTCTTCACTGTGTCTGAGAGAGCCAGGGAGCCAGACCAGAGCCATGACAGATTTCTAATGGCTGCTGCCAGGGACCAGGCCTTAGATTCAGTTTACTGGAACTGGCTGGAGCTCAGCAAGCAGTTCTCAGGAAAGCCACAACCCAGGAGCAACCAATCACAGGGCGCCCCACAGCCTTGTGCAAGCTTAGGAGAACTAAAGATAGCTTCTCCCACCCTGTAGCTGAAAAACCTCTAACCACTGAGCTGCCAGCCAATCCTATAGCAACCTGTAAGTTGTTTAAAGCCACCAATCAGTCCCCAGACTAATCTCTGCACCCTGGAATCCCCCTAACCTGGTTTAAAATGGGGGAGGCCCTGTGGGCCTCTCAGGTCATTATCCTATGCCACCCCAACTTGTTAGAATTATAATAAACTGCTCTTGCTTATTATGTGTGTGACTGGTGGTCTTTTATGGGACCTCTCACAAATGTAACCGTGTCCTCTATGAGCTTTGGGAACCAATGCCAGCTCTAGCTTTCTCAGATTTCTCTGAAAGTCCTTTAAATAATTCAGCCGAGGGAAAGGAGAAACCCAGCCCAGACTGGCCTTGAACTCGATGCCCCTGAGGACCATGCTTCACCATGCCTCACTCCCTGACAGTTTTGCACAGCTCCTTTTTGATGCCTTTATGTTCCACTGTCCAAATTCTCCTCGTCTTGGGAAAGGTCTAGATTCATCTGCAGGTTCTTTGTGTATCTTGAAAAATTCTTATGTATGTGCAAGGGTATTCTTGTCTGCAATATCTATGAGAAATTGGTGAGGGGACTCTAGCCTCTCTAGCACGTGGCTCAGATGGGTCTTACCCTTCTCCTCATTCCCTCTGCCTTGCTAAAACACTTCCAGATTGCATTCCTAAAGCTGCTCACCAAGGACTCTTCCCTTATTTGGTCACATCCTCCTCCTGAGGCGGGCGACAAGGTCCAGCTATCAAAGTATTGAAGTTCAGCTGTCAAAACTCCCCTTTGGCCCACCTAAGTAACTGCCCAATTAAAGTTAAACACCACGTCCTAACATGGGTTTTCCTCTTTTTCCTCTATAAACCACCATTTGCCTATGTGCCGCATCTGTCTCCTTTCTATCCAGCGGTGGTCCTCTGTCCCCTGGGACAAACACCCTTGTTCCCTTCCTTCTCACCCATGTTCTGCCCTTGTCTCTTATCTCTGCCCTCTGTCCCACTGGGGAGATACATTTCCTTTGTACTTGGTCTTGGGGGTCCTGAGCCAAGACCAATGAAGGAGACCCCTCCGCACAGCGGGGGTTCTCTCCGGACCCTGGATCGGGCACAAACCACACCCAAGCACCTGCTTTCACAGAGACCCTTTTTTAACGGGGGAGACAAGTTAAAGCGGCTGCTTTCTGGCTCAGGCAGAAAACAGCAGCAAAGGACCTTGCAGGTGTCATTTTTAGGAAGAGAACAAGGGGAGGTCTGTGTTAGGATGGGCTCGGATGCTGTGGCATATTTTGATGGGCATGTTAGCTAGGTGAACCAAAAGGGGGTTTTGATTGCTGGACTTGAATACTTTGGCAAGCCTTGCTGGCTAGCTTTAGGAATGATATCTAATGATTTCGAGGAAGGCAGAGGGAATTAGGGAGGACAAGAGCTGCCAGAGCCACACGCTCAAGTGGGCCAGTGTCCCCTCAATATCTACCTGTGTAGTACTTGGCCGTAACAAATGTAGTGCCACAGTGGCCAGAGAAGGGCACCAGATCCCCTGCGGCTGGAGTGGAGCTGCCATGTGGGTGCTGGGACTTGAACTGGGGTCCTTTGGAAGAGCCGTCCACGCTCTTAATCACTGAGCCATCTCTCCTTCCCTTCGTTGTGCCATTTGATTGGCACCACGCTTGTGCTCTGCCTCCATCCAATTTCTATTTGATTTTTTTCTATAGCTGCCACGTGTCTGGATTTGAATGAATGCCACAGACTACTTCCTGTCAAGAAAATATCTGGGTCAGAAGCACACACTCCCACATTCTGCCTCCTTCTCTGCCCCCTGTTGCCTATGCAGGGGGGACCACAGACCCACAGTCGTCATAAAGGTTCTCAACTCTGGGACGGAGGTCAAGCCTCAGAAGTTTCCATGACCTTTAGCTCCCTGGGTTCCCTCTGCACCCTGTCCACCACCCTGGGACAAACTTGCATTCTGTTCCTATGTTCCAAGTCTGCTCCTGTCCAGGTGGTGAGCCTGGACAAGCAGGAAGTGTAGGGGAGGTGCAGGCAGACAAGGAACAACCCAGATCAGGGTGGGGATGGGGTGCTTACTGATTTCCAGGTCAGCCTCTCCTCCTTCCTTTCTTAACAAGCTTCTGGTATGATAAGACCGAGACACCTCCCACCTCCATGACAGGTCCCTGCCCGGTGTACACATCTTCCCAGCAGGAAGCTATTCTGTGACATCTGTGTGCCTGCCTGTGGGTTTTTCCTTATTCTCGTCATTGCTGGAACCAGAACTGCCAACTTCAAAAGTGCTCAGCCAACGATGCATGCCTCCAGCCTGCAGAGTATGAAGGGGCGTTATTTCTTCTTAGTGAGGAGTGGGGGATGTATGCCGTAGTGCGCATGCGGAGGTCAGAGGTCAGCTTGCTAGGGTCAGCTCTCTGCTGTCATTCCTGTCCATTCAGTCCTGAACTGGGGCATCAAAATCAGGCCGCCTGGCTTGACAGCAAGTGCCTTCACCTGCTGAGTCATCTCTGGGGCCCCAAAATGTTTACACATAGCCTCCTCAGCTCTCTTCATTGACTATGTGAGTCTCAGGGATCTAACTCAGGCCATTAGTGTTGGCAACAAGCATCTTTACTAGCTGAACTGTCTCACTCCCAACCCTGACTCGACAGAAGGTAGTGCGATCTGGGATCTGTGTTCATCTAATCCCATCTACCAGGGAGGCAGGAAAGGCAAAAGTTTAAGCCCAGCCTGGACAACTTAGCAAAACTCTTTGTCCATCCCCATGGACAGACCTCTCCCAACAAGGCCATACCTCTCAAACCTTCCCAAACATTTCCATCGACTGGAGACCAAGTATTCAAACCTATGAGTGCTGGAGTCTCTTTCCAGCGTGGCCCCATAGCCAGTTAGCCCCAAATAAACACACAGAGTCTTATATTAATTTATAAACTGTTGGCCAATGGCTAGGGCTTCTTACTGGCTAGCTCTCTCTTAATTGTTAACCCACAATTACCAATCTATGTATTTCTACATGGCTGTATCTTACCAGAGAATGCCTGGCGCATCCTATCTTCCCGGTCTCTGCATGACATCTCTCGCAGCCTCCCTCTCTCTCCTTTCTCCTTCCTCTTGTACTTTCTGCCTGGCTACTGGCCCATCAGTGTTTTATGTATCAACCAATAAAACATATATGCAGAAGGACATCGCCCATCATACGAGCCCATAGGGGACATTCCCATGCAAACCACATACAGGTTTTGGAGTAGATCAAGGCCTGGTTCCCATTGCTCTGAGAGATTTGCCAGATTTCCCAGCCTATAGCTAACCCAAAAGACTGACACTTCAGGGCTGGAAGGATGGACCCTAGAGCCAGCATCATAACTTTGGACTGGCAAGCCCATGTTCTCCAGCCTTAGTTTCCCACCTATAGAATGGGGATGACAACCCATTTACATAGCAGGGTTGCTGTGAGGCCAGAAGTGAGTATGCATTTGTTTGTACATGCAAGCACATTTATGTGCACATATAACCATGTACCTGAACATGAATCCAAATATGTATGTATGTATGTATGTATGTATGTATAGGTGCAAGTGCAGGTGTCTTTTTGTACTCATGAGGCGCTGGTTCCAAGCTTACTTCTCTTGAAGACAGCAAACTTAGATGGATGCTCGGGTCTCATGTAAGATGGGGCAGGCCATGGTGATGCGCATCTCACAGCTACTCAGGGCGCTGAGGCAGGAGGATGGCTTGAGCCCAGTCGTTCAAAGTCAGTCTGGGCAAAAGAGCATGATACTGCTGTACAGACAGACAGATGGGGGTCAGACAGACAGATGGGGATCAGATGGACAGATGGGGGTCAGACAGACAGATGGGGGCCAGGCGGACAGATGGGGGGATCAGACAGACAGATGGGGATCAGACAGATGGGGATCCAGCTAGTCCCTGTCTGTCCTTGGGACTGGTCCCTGCCTTGTGTCAGTGTTGAGGTGGGGTAAGGCTGGCTCTAGTGGAAGGACATTTATCCTCAGGGAAAACCAAAGCTCTAGCCCCTGCGTCTGCACCAAGCACAGTATCTCCAGTGACAGCGACCCCCGTGCTAGTCAGTGACAGCTTTCCCGCAGATAAATAAGCAAAGGTAACCATGACTTGCACTTTTTACTTTTCCCCTTTATTCCCATTTTGTTATCCAAATCCAAGTCACAGATAGGTAAAATGACAGACAGCCTTGGTACTGAGGTCCAGGGGTCACTGTTGTAATATATAAAATGCCCCCCCTCCGGGCCAATGTATTTGAACTTGGACCCAGCTGGTGGCACTGCCTGTAGAGATAATGAAGCCTGTAGGACGTGGGTCCCGGAGGTAGCATGCGTCTCTGGTGTCTCTCCTTTCTGGTCCTCACCGTGATGGATGAGCTTTTGTTGGTGGTTCCTACAACCATGGAGCCTTTCCCACCATGATGGACTGAAATTCCCTGAAACCATTGGCAGAAGTAAACCTGTTTCCCTTTAACGTGTTGCTCTTGGTGATTTGGTCAGTCATGGTGTCAAATAAAGTTGCTAGCACAGAGTCCAGGTGCCAAATGGGAGACGGCAGTGAAGGCTCTGCGTGGAATGGGGAGGTTGCGTTTTCAGGCCTCGCATTGCTGCATCATGGGAGTGCAGTGTCTTGCTACTCCATTCAGGGATGACTTAGACAGAGCCATGCTCAATGGTGCATGGGAATATCTTCAGTGTCTCATCATCCCACTGTCGTCGTCCATTCATCCCATGCATGCTGGGGAACAATCCTTTTCTACACTAGGAATATGTGTTACTCTCGTTTGTTAATAAAAAGCTGATTGGCCAGGCGGGGAGAGCCAGACTAGGAGAATGCTGGAAAGAGGAAGGGTGGAGTCAGTGGGTCACCGGCAAACACAGAGAAGCAAGATGAAAAAAGATGCCCAACCACATGGCAAAGCATAAATGGAATTATGGGTTAGTTTAAGTGTAAGAACTAGCTAGTAACAAGCCTGAGCTATAGACTAAGCATTTATAAATAACATTAAGCCTCTGAGTGGTAATTTGGAAGCAGCTGCTGGGTCAGGAATCGAGCGAGTGATTGGGGCAGGAAACGTCCCTTTATATATGCTACCAAACGGAGCCTACCAGGAAAATGCTGCTAATGTCCATTTACAGAGGCATTGGGCCTTCTTCTGCAAGAGGAACCATTTTGAGTACTGGAGACATGAATGCGCAAGACAGGCCTTGAGCGAGGGGACAAACAGATAAAAAGGATGGCGAAAAGAATTATCTGGTGTGGCTGGGAAGGGGTGGTCACGTGGGAAGGGAGGGGGCATGTCTGGCAAAGTGTCCGGGTCAGGAGACTGACTCAGGTCTGTGGGAACAGGCTTTCCTGCAGTGAGGAGCAAGAAGGGGCCGGTCAGGCTGAGCCAAGGGGCTGGGACTGGCTGCTCGACCTGCAGAGCTGGAGGGGAGTGCAGAAAAGCAATCTGGGGAGCGCTGACCCCTTGGAAGCGTTGCCCGTCCTCCATGATGGCTGATTGTACCTTCTTTCCTGGTATTCATGTGTCCTGATTGACCGGCTGTAGCAGCCTATCAGAATCCACAGCTCGGTCTGATGTCCTGCTAACAGAAGTCCCTCCGGGCTTTGCTGCTTCCTTCAGCACCCAGCAGTGACAGACAGGCCAGCAACTCAGAGCTGTCATCAAGTGCTCAGGAAACGAGGCAGGAGAGTCAGGAGTTCTAGGCCAGTCCAAGCTACGTAGCGAGACCCTTCCTGGAGGGGAGAGAGGGAGGGAAGGAGAGGAGAAAGGGAAAGAAGGAAGCAGGAAGGACGCCTGGTCTCCAGGAGCTGCAGGTTGCAGGCTGCACATGGCCATGCTGCTTCCAGAGACCCCTAAGCTGGGCCTGCACACAGGCGCTCCACCTTCAGCTTGACCACCCTCTTGTGATGCCACCAGTGATCTAAACAGCAGGATTTCCAGGCTCCACACAGCAGCCTCTCCAGGTCCTCACTTCCAACATTTTGGGAGTAATGCCTGCCCTCTCCATGATACAGTCATGGCTACCTCAGCCTCCAGATGCTCGGCGCCAATCCCAATAGGTAACTTCCACTCTTCTCTTGATCTAACAGTGACCTAACAGTGATCCTATCAATGACCCCACCAGTGACCTAACAGTGACCCCATCAGTGACCTAACAGTGACCCCACCAGTGACCTAACAGTGACCCCATCAGTGACCTAACTAATCCCATTCAATGACCCCACCAGTGATCTAACAGTGACCCCACCAGTGACCAAACAGTGACCCCATCAGTGACCTAACTGATCCCATTCAATGACCCCACCAGTGACCTAACAGTGACCCCACCAGTGACCTAACAGTGACCCCACCAGTGACCTAACAGTGACCCCACCAGTGACCCCATTCAATGACCCCACCAGTGACCCCCCAGTGACCCCACCAGTGACCCCATTCAATGACCCCACCAGTGACCTAACAGTGACCCCACCAGTGACCTAACAGTGACCCCACCAGTGACCTAACAGTGACCCCACCAGTGACCTAACAGTGACCCCATCAGTGACCTAACAGTGACCCCACCAGTGACCTAACAGTGACCTAACAGTGACCCCACCAGTGACCCCACCAGTGACCTAACAGTGACCCCACCAGTGACCCCACCAGTGACCTAACAGTGATCCCACCAGTGACCCCACCAGTGACCCCACCAGTGACCTAACAGTGACCCCATCAGTGACCTAACAGTGACCCTATCAATGACCCCATCAGTGACTTAACCGTGACCCTATCAGTGACCTAACAGTGACCCCACCAGTGACCTAACAGTGACCTCACCAGTTACCCCACCAGTGACCTAACAGTGACCCCACCAGTGACCTAACAGTGACCCCATCAGTTAAACCCTTCCACTCAAATAGCCACACCCAGTGTCTGACCGCTTGGATATACAGCCAAGGTTACTGCTAGGCCTTCACCAGCTCTCACCTGTGTCCCTTAGGAGGTTACTATGTCGTCCCTTGCTTTATGACTTACCCCTTTGGTCATTTCCCCACCCAACTGCCAGAACATTCCTTTTAAAAGGCAAATTGCTGGGTGGTGGTGATGGTGGCGGGCGTGCCTTTAATCCTAGCACTTGGGGGGGGCAGAGGCAGGTGTATCTCTGTGAGTTTGAGGCCAACCTGGTCTACAGAGTGAGTTCCAGGACAGCCAGAGCTACACTGAGAAATCCTGTCTCAAACAAACAAATAAACAAAAGATAGAGTTGCAGAGGAGAGGGAGATGTACACGCACGAACCCTTCCGTCAGTACCCCTGGGGATCCCCATACTCCAGCACTAACAGGTCTACGAATGAGGGTTTGTCTAGTCAAGATGGGTCCTGGATGGATGGCAGGAAACTGGAAATGCAGCAGACGGGAGAAAGTGGCACTGCCCAGGACGGCCGCATGGAGGAGGAGTCTACCATGACGCCAGCCAATAGGGACAGTGCATTAGCTGCTCTTCCCGTTCCTACAGCAAAATACTAATGCGACAGAGACAGCTTATGGGATGAGGAATTGGTCCCGGCAGCCAGTCACGGTGGAGAAGGCGTGGCAAGAGGGTTTGCTGGACGGCTGCAGGAACTTGCCCCACACCACTGTCTTGGGGTTCCTGCATGAGATTAGGTCGAAATAGAGGGCAAGAGGTCTGTCTAACCGAGCACTCTTGGTCCAGGGTGTGGTCCTGTCCATCACAGTCTGGCTCTGCCTTTGCTACAAAGGTTTCTGACAAGCTGTTAGCACTGGGTGAAATCCTCTTGGGGGAGACAAGCCTTCCCTTTAGCCAGCAGCACACATCATTACGCTTCTAACATTTTCCAAGCAAGAAATTCCTACAAAAATTCCAATTTCTTTGGGTGTCGGGCACCTCTCACCTCCATCTCCCACGCTCTCTCCCACCCCATTCTCCTACCCTCTATTCCTCACCCCCATCTTACCACCTCCCCATCCCCTCTGCCCTTGAACTCACAGAGATCCTCCTGCATCTGCTTCCTGCGTGCTAGGATTAAAGGTATGTGCCACCAAAGAACCAGCCTGCCTCCCTCTTAGGCTTTAAGCCATCTTATAATAAAGATAAACCAGGTTCATTCCTGTTGATGATTAAACCTCTGTTTCTCAAGGACTGGGCTATGCCCCAGCTGTAACCTTAACTACAAATGGTCCTGCACTGTCTGTTCCAGAAATAGCAATCATGTCTTTGTCTCAGGAGGACATTGTGACTAACTTGTTAGGTTTATGTTTCTGTAACCTGGCCTGTTTTGCCTGCTGTATTCTCCATTTGGAAACCCCCTACCCCTGAATTATAAAAACCTTGGGACTGCTCTCTGGAATCCCAGCTTAGGGGGAGACAGCCCGCTGGCCAGCCCAGGTTGCACCTCTAAAATAAAACGTGTTTCAACTAGACAATCATGGATTTGATCTTTCTCCTTACAATGTTCAGATCCATTACAACCACGCCTGGCAACACACCACACATTGCCCAGCCATGCCCTCTACCCCATGTTGTTGTATTAAATAAAAGAAATAGGACTTAGCCGCCAACCTCACCGCAGCAGCGTCTCTCGCATGCTCAGCATCAGGTAGCTTGGGAGAGCTGGCCCATGCACAGCTGTCTGGCAGCATCTCTATGCTGTTTAAATCGTGTCTTGTTTTTCCAACAGCTAATGGGTTCGTAACTCTCTGCACAGTGCAGACTTCCTTAGCTTATCATAGCCGGGAGGGCCTAGAGTGCTGGCTCTTAATTGCAGCAACCGAAGCCAAGTTTGGCTTATTTGGGGCCATAATGATAAGACAGTGGGCAGCTTGGAGATTTCCCAAGGAGGAAAGGAAGCTGGGCAGCCAGGACCAGATGAAAAGTCATGTGACTAGCATGGTCCACTGAGGACCTCACGCACATCTATATTGGACATGAAGTCCCAGGTCACATGCCAGGCAATTCTCCATGCTTTCTCTGTCTTGTACCGTGAGCTTTGAATGCCTAGTTTGAATCCCTGGATAGATAAATGAAGGTACCAGGGAAACTGGAGAACAAGGTACAACATCATTAGCATCTCTGATGGGAGATGGGCTCTGTTGCCTGCTCAGACCCATGCCTGATGGTTCCATAACCCTGTGACTCATGTGACCTTTGGGCACATCAGAACTGTGGTGGTTTGTGTGTGGAATGTCCTCTGTAGACTTGTATGTGTGGTGTTATTTGGTAACGCTGTAGAGTCTTTCGAAGATGGAGCCTCACTGGAGGAGGGGTGAAAAGTCTCTGCACCCCGATAAACCTCTCTGCCGATGTAGCAATCCCAAACAGACCAAATCAAACTAAGTTAGAAAAAGAAAAGCCCACATCTATCTAATGGAGAAAACACTCCCAGATGATCGCCCCACCCAAGAGGAGACTGGGGGGGGGAGGGGGGCAGGGGAACTAAAAAACTACCTCTCTGTTTTCTGGGGACAGTTTAAATATCCTGTGGGAGTGGTCTTGAGCATCTCTGGGGGATGAGCCCTGTTTGGAGGGCTTTCTGGGATGGGGCAGAGTTTGAAGAAAGAGGTGGGGGAGGAGTTTTCCACCAGAACATTCCAGACTCTTTGGGTATATGGATGCCAGGGGCTGGGGTGAGGAGGTGAGGGACCAGCCTGCCTCTCTTTTATAGAAAAGACAAACTAGGCTCATTCCTGTTTATGATTAATCCTTTGTTTGTCAAGGATTGGGCCATGCTGCACCTGTACCCTTAACTACAAATGGTTCTGCACTGTCTGTTCCAGGATAGCTGAACATGTCTTTGTTTCAAACAGTTGTTTATAACCATCTTGCCACCCTACATTTGTTTCAAAGGTTGTGTGTCCTCCTGTGACTACCTTGTTACGCCCACCTTGCAACCTTGTCTTTGTTTCAAGAGGTCTTAGGACTCAGTTATTATGCTGATTTTCTGCTCCTGTAACTCCACTTATTTGGAACACTGAGCTATACAAGCCTTGTCTTCCTCACATCCAAGAGGCAGCATGAATATGAATAAAGAAGCTTACTTTAATGAATTGCTTGCTTAAATGAGTTTGGCCATGATGATTTGGGTTGGTGGCCTTTCTCCTCCCATCTTTGGGATTAACAGAGGGATACTAGGAAGTGAGTCTTGATATTTTACAACCCAGGCAATTCCTGTTAACTCCTTCTGCTTCCTGGTTGTGGATGCAATTGGGACTTGCTGCCCGCCCCCCATAACCTGCATCCCTCCTGCCTCATGCCTTTCCTACTGTGATAGACTGCACTCCTTCAGACCATAAGCCACAACCAACCTTTCCTCCTTGAAGTTGTTTCTTGTCAGAAAATTTGTCATAGCAGCAAGAAGGCAACTAATGCCACATTTAACTGATAAAAGTAAAAGCCAGACGACTTAGAGACCAGATCTGTTTTTTTTTAAACTGCAAGAGTTGCATAGGAGATGGACACGACCATGCACAGTTGTTGCAGCTGCAGCATTTGTGAGGTAGAGCAGGAAGATCTGGGCCTTCCTTGGGTACGGGAGACCCTGCCTTATAAACACAGCATCACAGTCAGTGAGATGGCTCAGCGGGGAAGGGGTGTGCTGCTTTTAGGTTCTGGTTGGTGGCGTAGAGGAAACAGAAGGCAGCATGAGGAGCAGCCGTTCCCATGCTTCCTTTACTGCGCTTCAATTACAAGGCTGGAACACTCAGGGTGGAAGTAGGAAGCTGATTTCCAAAAGTTGTCCTCTGACCTGTGCCTATGCACCATCACACACACACACACACACACACACACACACACACACACACACACACACACACGGTAGCAAGATTAAAACAAAACAAGGCAAAAGAGCATAGGTAGTATGTAACTTTCAAACCCTTGGAACCAAGGCCCTGAGTGTGTCAGCCAAAGGGACGGTGGCCAGTGACCCTAACAGTGTCTGTCAGAGGACTAACACAACCTTGACCACTCCCATTTTTTCAAGCTTTATTTTTATTTTCACCTGTTCTGTGTATGGGTGTTTCGTCTACATGTAATGTATGTTGTACCATGTACACGTAGTGCCCATGGTAGCCAGTGTCAAATTCCCTGGAACTAGAGTTACAGAGGGTTGTGAGCCACCACGTAGGTGCTGGGACCTGAACCTGAGTCCTCTGCGTGAGCAACAAGTGCTCTCATCTGCTGAGCCATCTCTCCATCCCCTACTTCCCCTTATCTAGAGAGACCCAGGCCCCAGAAAATCCCTGATCCACAGCCCTTACATAGACCCTGAATGGTTCGGGCCCAACCCAGTGAAAGACACATACCCTGGATTTGGGACCTGAGTCATCCAAAGAGACATTTTATCCCTAAGCCTAAAGCCAGGGGAAAACACCCTATCTTTAAAACTAGTACCAGAAGAACACACTTGGCCCCCAGATTCGGGACATGTAAAAAAGTTCTCACAGCCCCTAGAATTGGAGCCAAAAAGAATCATAGAAAGAAACAGTTTGGCCCTGGAATGAGAGCCATCTCTGCCTCTGCCTCAGAACTAGCCAATCCCTGAGCTAGAAAAACTGATCAATCTCAGGCTTGGAATCCCCCTGGGTTTGGAATCTCCTCAGACTGGGGATCCCCCTAGACTAGGAATTCCCACCACTTCATGAGAGCATCCAATCATCATTCAGAGGGCTTGGAATCCCCCTTAGACCCAGGGCAGTCCAGGCTTGAGCCATTCATAAGCCTGTAGCTAGGCTGGTTTGGAGTTCCCCAAGCCTCCCTCCTGCCTGGCTACTATATAAACCCCCTCCCCTATCTGCCCTGGGTCTCTCCCACCCTGCTCCTGTTGCTGCTGTCATCACTGATGATGCCCCTTCATGAAGACAGAGGGACCCTAGTTAACTCACAAATAAAGACTTGGTTTTTGCATTGGAATTGGTCTCGTGGTGAAGCAGGTTCCGGATTTCTGGCTTAGCAATCTAATGGTCAGTTTGTGAGGAAAAAAAAAAAAAAAAAAAGCGATAACTGCTAAAAATGAGGTTACCAAAACCACACAACAATTACATGTCCATGTCATAGTCTTAACAGGAAATAAGGAGGAAGTTCTACTGCTCGCAGTGTGTTAATAACTCTAAGGTTTTGCTTGGTCTTTGGACAGTGAAAGGCTGGAAATGGGCTGTGGATTTAAAATGTGGGACTTTGAGTTTGGCTCATTCGGAGATAGTCCTGCAAAATTGATGGTGAGGCCCTGGCCTAGGTACCCTGAGGTTTGCTGTTAGGGCTCTGATGCAAGCAAGCAATGCCTCCTTCTGCCAGTCACAAGGTTCACTAGATACTGACAGAGATACTGGATGCCCAAGAGGCAGATTACGGAAGGACTCAGTTCCTCTAGAGAAACTGCTCTCGAAAACCTCCTCCCTTCTTCCCTTTCTACCTCGTGGATTATCTGCTTGTTTGTTTTGTGGGGCAGGAAATTTGACTCAGGGCCTTATCCATGCTAGCTAGGCAAATACTAGCCACTGAGCTATGCCCCCAGCCCCTCACTGGGGGAATCTACCTCTACAAAGAAGCTACACTCGGTGTAAAACCAAAACAGGAGTCTCATTGTTGTTAAGGAGCCTCATTGTTGTTAAGGAGCCTCATTGTTACGCATTGTTATTAAGTTTCCATACCTTACAAGAGTAACTTTCTGTTTCCTAATACCCTGCAAACCATGTTACTCAAACTGCGCTGAACCTGTGACCCCATGGCGCTTGCCCACCCCTTTGCCTTGCTAAACTCTTGAACCTACATAATTGAAATCTTGCCTCATGAAAATGTGTCTTCCCTGACACCCTGAGGACTCCACTCCCACAGATGCGTTCTTCCTTAATCTACTCCACAGACAGCCCCAAGACCCCCACTCTCTGTCCAGGGGTGCTAACCGCCAATTATCCCTACAGCTGTTTTCTATAAACCTTAACCTTCCTTCATAAAAGGGACCTCAAAAGCCAGTGAGGGGCTTCTCTCCAAAACCCTGCCCTAGGGAGAGACAGCCGTCTGGCCAGTTACTGTGCCCTTCTAAATATAGCTTTCTTCATTTGTGGTAATGGTTTTTCCTCAGGTCTGACAGTAGAAGCACTGATGAAGGAGGGGGTGCCATGTTCAGTGAGGAAATCCTTATCCCTGCTAACCTCCCAGGCCACGTTTTCAGGCACACATGCGTACGCGCACGCTCGCATACACACACACACACACACACACACACACACACACACACACACACACACTTGAAAATAAAAATACATTCTAAAAAACAAAAACTATTTTAAAACACTGATGACAAATTTGAGATGACTAAATAAATAAATACAAGTATGAACTAAACACATGTTCACACCTGTAATCATAGCATTTGAAATGTGGAGGCAGGAGGATCAGAATTCAAGGCAATCTTTGGCTACATAGTAAGCTCCAGAATAGCCTGGGCTACATGAAACCCTGTCTTAGATAGATAGATAGATAGATAGATAGATAGATAGATAGATAGATAGACAGACAGATCAGGTGTGGTGGTGCATGTCTTTGATCTCATCACTAAAGAGGTAGAGGCAGGCAGATCATTAAGTTCAAGGCCAGCCTGGGCTACATAGTGAGACCCTGTCTCCAAAGAAATAAAAACAAAACCAACCCCCCAAACAGTAACAACAAACCCAACAGTATAAACTAAATGGAAAGAAGAAAGATTTCTGAGGGAGCTCAGAACTTCCAGCTGCTGTGCCTACTGGGTTTCCTCAACCTCCAAGGAAGTGACTCCCGGCTGCAAAAGCAAAAGGTTTTGTGGCTGAGAACCGAACCAGCTGGGACCTCACTCTATCGGAAGAGCAAGGCGCCTGCTTACAATTGCGAAGCCTTTTTAAAGGGAAAAGGAGGCTTGAGACTCCTAGACTCAACCCATAAGGTTTCCAAGGTTACAGAGATTTCATAGAGTACACAGTTTTTACAAGGCAGGATTGTTTAGCGCATCTGCAAGGTTGGGGGTTTTCTTTCTCTAGGATGGGCGGGCTTAGTGGCCTTGTCCTTAAGATAATGGGGGCAGGGAGAATGTCCTCTCCAGTCAGGGAGTCATCCATATGTATTGGCAGAGCACTTGTTCTTTCTGGGTTTCCCTTCTTGCCATGAGTCCCGTCTCTTTTAGTTATTAATTTCCCCTCACACTAGTATTGGTGGCAACCTCTCCATCAGCTGACACCTGAGCCCTGGGAGGATCTGGGACTGAAAGCTCACCATCTTTCTACAAACTCTTGCAAGTCAAATAAGGAAAGGACAATTACAGGAGGAATGCAAATGGCTCCCATACATTATGCAAATATCTTCTCTCGGAGCTTATTGTTTTTCTTTGCTGCAAATCAAACCCAGGCCTCGCATAAGCACTGAACCCGGCTACAAGCCCAGAGCTCTACCTTACTCATTCTCAGGGAGCTTAGAACTAGAATAAGGAAGGGCAAGCGTCAGCCTGTCTGGGCTACCATGCCTGGCTAGACCCCCGGCATTCCTGTGAGGATATTTTAGAATGAGATTGACGTTATGTAGTAAACTTGAGAAGTGTTGGGTCCTGAAATTGTGCAAACAGCGGGGAGCAGACCACTCAAGTCTATTAACCAGAGACAACTTTATTAGAAACCACCTCAGGGAAGCAAAACTCTCCTAACTAGTTAGGGCCATACAGTTATTTGGTCCTAGGACCCCAATGAGGTCCCAAGCATCTTTTTATAGTCAAAGGTTATACACAGGGCAGAGGTACATAGCAGGGTTTAAGCCTCTCGGGGGTGCATTCCTAGGGTAGGGTCTACAGCTCCTATGGAGTGTGTTCTTGGTGTCATGATTTGCATCCTCTGATTACAGAGTATTAGTTCAAGAATTACATAGCCTTGGTCTGTCCTGACTGCTTTCCCTATATCTGGGGGGAATATAGGGCACAGGGTCGGGTCACTCGTTTTAAGGTCATTATCAGGCTACGGGCATACAATTTTTCATATTCCTGGTCTCTTCAGAAGTGTTTTGTAGTGTGAGGGGACCTCATCCAATCAGTTGAAGGCCCAGAGAGGACAAAAAGGCTGCCCTTTGCCAGTGAGAAGGATGTCACCAGCAGAAGACGTCACACTGTCCCTGTGACTCCAGCCCTTGCTTGACCTGCTGTGATCCTTGCCAGTGTACCTGGGTATACGGTGGTACTGTTTCTTTAGAGTCTAGAGAATCCTAACACCTGGAGTTACTAAATCTTCAGCATCAACTTTACAATAGGCTTACTACACAGCCTCTCCTCCTGCCGGCATGGTTACAGGGTCTCTCATGCAATGTGGAAGGGGAGGAGCTAATTCTGCTGTAGAAAGATCAACATTTCAAATCTATGCCGCATTTCCAGTTAGAGAGTATGAGGTCTCAAACCTAGTATGAATGGCTGAGGTGTCTATTTAACATATCAAAGCAAAGAGGCCTCCAGGTTCTCCCAGCTTACCTCGGTCCCTACCTGTCACAGGTACGGCTGACATACCCTGCCCTCTATACTGAGCATCTCCAGCCCAGGGGCTGGGATGCCCCTTCCCTATATAAAGCAATCATGTTTGTTACCACTCCTTTTTGGCCTACCCTTGACCTTGGTCAGTGTGTGAGAGCCGAAGTTACACTTTAAATTTTAATTACTGTGCCTAAAAGATCCATGAAACAAAAATAACAGACTTGGGCTGAGGTGTGTTCACTCTTGACCCTCAAGGCCAGATAAGGAATGGGAAATTGAGTCTAGGGCGTGGTTACCAAATGCTTGGAGGACCACAGGAAGAAAGTCTGTTTGTTCCTCACACATGATAAAGAAGGCTTTTGCCATGCCCCCCTTTTGGTTGGGGTACTTAAGAATGTTCAAGAATAAACTGGGTGTCACTATTCACTGGATTGCCCTCCCGACTCTGCCCTGTGTCTCTGTCTCTTAGCATCTTTTCCTGCTGTTTCTTAATCCACACTCCCCCTCTCAGGTACGAACAGAGTAAATCAGCTGGATCCGACTGAGGGCCCCCGCAAAGATGGGTTATGTCAGCAGTTCTCACAGCCTCTAAGTGAAGTACGCCAGATGCAGGATAACAAATGCCGTGTCTTCTCTCACATCCCTAGTCAAAAATTGTAAAAAGGGAAGAGACAGAAGTGAAAAGAAAATTGTCTGGGAGAAGGAAGGGGACCTTCTAGAGAGGGGAACCAGTAAGAGGGAGAGGGGGAGGAGTAATATGAGCATTATGAGTAATATTTCTGCAGGTTTGGACATGTCATAACGAAGCTGATTTCTTTGTACAATGTGCTGAAGAGAACAAAGCTTGGGGCTGGCGAGAGGGCTCAAGGGTTAGGAGCACTGGCTGCTCTTCTAGAGGACCAGGGTCAATTCCCGGCACCCACATGGCAGCTCACAACCATCTCCAGTTCCGGAGGATCTGATGCCCCTCTTCTGGTCCCCTTGGGCAGCTGGCATGCTGGTGGTACACAGATATACCTTCAGGCAAAACAACCTTCCTCAGAAAATAAAACTGTTTACTTAAAAAGAAAGGAAGGGAGGGAAGGAAGGAGGGAGGAGGGAGGGAGGGAGAGAGAGAGGAAGGAAGGAAGGCTGGTTGTGGTGATATATATTTATATAACACACACACCCCAGGGCACTGAAGTAAGTGTTATGAATTTGAGACTAGCCAGGCCACACAGCAAGAGTCTGTTTCAAAACATACAGACATACACACACACACACACACACACACACACACACACACACACACACACACACACACAGGCTTGTGTCCACGATAACCATCTCTGTGGGTGAGGGACAATCCTCCGGAGAAGTACTGTGAGGACAGAGACTTCCTGAGATGAGAGACTGCTAAGAACATATTTGAAAAGTCGGCTGGTCTCTGCCCCACTTAACACAGGGACTCATTCTGAGAAACGCAGTTAGTGGATTTCAGGGGCCTATGCACAGCACAGAGTGATTTGCACAGGCTCAAATGTCTAGGTCAATCCCTTCATGTGGCCTTTGGAGGCAATAAAGACACAGCTACCAGCATACAATCCCAGCACCTGGGAGGCAGAGGCAAGGTGGTGATGAGTTTGGCGCCAGCCTGGGCTATATAGCAAGATTCTGGCTCAAAACAAAATAAGGGTCTTGTGGGATGACAGTCAGCAGAGGAAGGTGCTTGCAATCAGGCCTTGGCCACCGGGTCCAATCCCCAGGGACCCACATGAGGAAAAGAGTTCACTCCCACCAACATGCGCCTCTATGAATACACCCACACAAACTCCACCAAAACAAGTAAGTAAACAGATGCAACTTAGATAATTAAAATAAAAAATATATATGCTGCAACGGCGAGGTGCACAAGGGTTGGGCTATGGACACACTATTTTAAAGGAAGATTTTTGCTCCTGCATGTGGCCTAGCCCTCGGAGGGTGGAGGTAGGGAAAGCAGGACATGCAAGGTCATTGTCGACTACATGCTGAGTTTGAGGCCAGCCTGGGCATACACAGGACCCTGATTCAAAAGTAAGACAAAATAGAGTTTTTCACTTTAGCTTTCAAATACTTATTGACTTATTTATTTGGGTGGGCAGGGGTCTGTGTGAGGAAGACAAAGGACAACACAGAAGACCTTAGTTCTCTCCTTCCACCATGTGGGATCCAGTAATGGAACTCAGATCTTCAGGCAGAAAGACACCAGGTTGTCAACTTCTACCTTCCATGTGCATAGGTGTGGGCACACACAAACAAGCACATGCAAAAACACCTCACCCACACTCTCCCTACATACATACCACACACACACACACACACACACACACACACACACACACACACACACCACACACATACAGACCATACACACACACCACACACACACTACACACACACACACACACACACACACACACACCACACACATACAGACCATACACACACACCACACACACACTACACAGACACACACATACCACATACACACACACATTTGCTCACATACACACACACCATACACACACACACACACACACACACACACACACACACCACACACATACAGACCATACACACACACCACACACACACTACACACACACACACACACACACACACACACACACCACACACATACAGACCATACACACACACCACACACACACTACACAGACACACACATACCACATACACACACACATTTGCTCACATACACACACACCATACACATACACACACATCACACACACACATACACACCATACACACACACATTTGCTCACATACACACACACCACACACACACAGACCACACACACACTACACACACACACCATATACCCCCCCACACACGCACACACACACGCACACACGCACATGCTTGTACACACTTACTGTGGCTGCATTTACATGCATGGTTGCATTTACATGCATGGTTGCATTTACATGCATGGTTTTGACTTATGACTTGACATTCTAGTTCTATCAGGTTATAGCATTTCTCCTTCACCCTCTAATGTCCCAGAGGCATTTTCCTCATCTATATCTCCATGTAAGCTACTCCCAGCTCATAGCAACCACTGGCCTGCTTTCTGTCAATGGATACCCTGTGAAAGCAAAGGATAGTTAGTTGAAATAAGGCAAATGGAATCCTCCTCAGAGCTCATGCGCAAACAGAGCAGAGATCCAGGTGGCAGGGAACAGGATCCCCCACAGCCCAGTGGGGGTGAGGACACCTGTGATCTGCTTAACTTTCAAAGAATAAGCAAGAATTATTTTCTTTGCTGATTTTGCTGTGCTGAGGATCAAATTTAGGGTCTTGTACTTGCTAAGCAAGTGATCCACTGCAAGGCTACATTCCTAGCCCTTTTAATTTTATTTGGAGACAGGGTCTTGCTCTGTGTAGCCCAAGCTAGCCTTGAACGTGGGACCCTGACAGACAAACTCCTCTGCAGGGAACTGTTTCGATAAAGGTTCTCAAGGAGACCTTCTCAGACAGTGGCTCTCAACATGTGGGTCACAGACCCTTTGGGGGTGGGATGGAATGACCCTTTGATGGGCATTGCATATCTGATGTCTTACATATCAGATATTTACATTATGACTCATAAAATCACAGTCGTGAAGTAGCAATGAAATAATTTTAGGGTTGGGGTCACCACAAAATGAAGTGTTTTAGGAGGTCGCAGCATTGAGGAGGGTTGGGAACCACCGTCTGGGTTGAAAGGATGGCTGTGGGATCTAAGCAGAGAGACTCTTCAGCAAACACCCAAAATGCTGGAGGTATCTGGGAATGGAAGCAGCAAAGCCCTCCCCTCCCAAACTTGTAAATCATCAATCAAGCTTTGGAGGCCACACGTCTGCGTTTGCCCACACCTATGTTGCTCACTCTTGGCCAAGGTGCCGAGACAGAGGAGTGAGCCTGTTTCCACAGAACGCCCACTGCTCATAGCTCTTGCCTGGCTTGTTTCCAGGGCATCCAAGCTCACAACGTGCATGGGATTTTTTAATTTTATTTATTTTTAATTTTTTGAAGATTGCCAGGAGCTCATGTCCGTCATCCCAATATTCGAGTGCCTGGTTAAGTAAGGTGGAGAGTTTAAGGCTGGCCTGGGCTACAAAGAGAGATTCTGTCTTAGAAAAAAAAAAAAAAACAAAAGTGATGGGTGGTGGCGCACGCCTTTAATCCCAGCACTCAAGGGGCAGAGGCAGGTGCATCTCTGTGAGTTTGAGGCCAGCCTGCTCTACAGAGTGAGTTCCAGGACAGCCAGGGCTACACAGAGAAACCCTATCTTGAAAAACAAAACAAAACAAGTCAAAACAGCAGTGAGACCTGAGTCATGTGACCTAGCTCCGCTCCCAGGCATAAACCTAAAGTTTTCTAGGAACGTCACAAACAAGACTGAGTTTTGTTCATACAAAACAGATCTTGCCTCTGGTGCAACCTCCATGACCTGTGCTTTTACGTCATGCTGGAATCCCCCCAGTTCAAGTCAGGAATTCCATCCAGGTTCTCAGCCGCTTCTTAATTTTTTTTTTTGAGATGGGATTCCTGGTACCCAGGCTGGTAGCTGTGGATGACCCTGAACCTCTGAGCTTCCTGCCACCCCTTCCTACTGCTGAGGTTACAGATGGACACAACCAGATCTGGGGGCTTGTGCACTCTTCCAACAGAGCTTCATCCCCAGCCCTAAATAAAAAAAAACAACTTAAAGATAACATTGTTGTTAGCTTTATTCCTCCAGCCCCGATCCTCTGCAGGTGCCTGGGCATTTTGTCCAGCCCCTTCCTTCAGTGAGTGAGTGTTCCTTCCATCTACCACCTACACTACCCGGGGAAATCAAGAAGATATGGAAACATCATTTTCTTTTGCTAGTGCGGAATTTATTTGGATAAATTTCCCCTTTGCTACCGTTGTTCATAAGTGTTGTAGACCAGTATTTATGGAGCTGTGCGAACGCTCTGGAAAACCTTCACAAGGGCAGGCTATGCCCTCTCCCGTGGAACCCTGGCTCCCCCACTCTGAAAAGCCAGGAGTCAGTAGCTTGCACCCCCGCAATGGCCCAGGTCTCCAGCTCAGCTCCAGCCCCCGGAAGCCTCCCCTACCTCCCCACCCCACCCCCAGCGCATCCCCCCCCCCGGGAGGGGGCACTGAAGCTGGTAGTAATGCAGAGGTTCTGCTATTTCTTTAAAGAAGTCTGTCACCATTACAATGTCCAAGAATGGAATCCAGGGCATAGGACAGGGTGGGAGGGAGGGAGGGCGACATAGAGAGTCCAGAATGTGACTACGTCCAGGCAAAGCTAAGTGGCAGCTGCGTCTCCAGCCTGTCACAGGATCTTGTCTGTCCTGAGCTAGGGAATCAGTACCCTGCCAGCACACCTGCCCACTCCTTCCTGCCCGGGGAGATCCTGCTGCCAGCCACGGCTCCGGGCCAATGGTTCCACACCCCTCCTCTGGCCCACCCGCTTCTCTAGCTTGGACACTCCTTGGTCAGCTCTTCTCCATTCTTTACCTTCAGTTCCAAGCTGACTTCCTGAGTCCAAGGCACACAACTTCTGTTCAGCCTCCCCAGGAGCTGCTGAAAGTCGGCTTGGAACTTGGAGGATGAGAAGTAGAAGACGAGAGGGTCGATGCAAGAGTTAAGGGTGCTGAGGAGGAGCACGTAGCTCCTCCAGGTCGGACTCTCACCCCGGACGTAGCCCACCACGTGAGACATATTGTAGGGGCCGAAGCAGACAAAGAAGATGAGCAGTGTGGCCGCTAGAAGTCCCATCACCCTCTTGCGCCGGCGCCGGCTGGCTCCGCGGCTGAGAATCCATACCAGACGGCTGTAGCAGTAACTGGTGATACACAGGGGTACCATAAAAAGGACCACAGCCATCTCCAGTCGCACAGGCAGGAGCACGGCCAGCTGGTCCTCCCGGAATTCCAGGTAGCAGGTTCCATTGGTCCCCTGGCTGTAGGTGGCATTTCCCCAGTACTCAGTGACATACACCACACTACAGTGAGCTGATGCCAGGAACCAGCAGATGCCACTGACCAGACCAGCCTGGGCCAGCCGTGGCCGGGTCTTGTACCACAGCGGGTAGGCCACGCTCAGAAAGCGTTCGATGCTCACAGCAGTCAGGAAGAGCGAGGTGAGATAGATGGTAGTGAAGAAAAGAAACCCTGAGAGGGGGCAGAGAATGAAGGGCAGGAGCCACCTCATGCCACAGGCTGCCTCCACCATGCGAAACGGCAGGAACAGGAGCAGAAGCAGGTCCGAAAGGGTCAGGTTTAGCAAAAGTAAGTCCACAGCCACAGGGCGGCGGCGCAGCTTGCCCACGAAGACCACCAGGGCCATCACGTTGAGGGGGAATCCCACGAGGAAGACCAACAGGTACACAGAAAAGAAAAGCCAATGATTGCCGGGAGAGACACTCTCCCCCATGGTCACTGATGCTAGTGAGACAGAGGTGAATGAATGGGGAGAGAATGTGAGGCGCTGGGGAGTCTTCTGCCCCCCCCACCTGGAGACCCTCACCCATCAGACAAGGGTGTGCCCTCACTGTCTAACCCCATGCACTCACCCCTGCAGGGTCATCCTCGCTGCCTTCCTGCCTCTCCTGTCCCCCACCCAGTGCAGATATCACCCTCTCCCTGTGCATCCTCCAGCCCCACACTCACCAGCTTACTGGAAAACCGGAGCTCTGCCGCCCAGCACCTCCCAGGCTCCTCCAGCACTAGGGCAGTGAGCTAGTTGTGCATCAGAAATGATGAAGACTTGATGGTGCCTATGACGTCACCCACCCGTTGCAGAACAACACACAAAAGATGCTTTGAGCTCTGCTATCTGGGCTGTGTCCATATGCAAAAAAAAAAAAAAAAAAAAAAAAAAGAATTCCAAGGCTGTGTGTCTCTGCACATAGTCTCAGCCTTCCTTTTCTCTCCTTTTCCTCCTTTGATTTCATCTTCACTTGGATTTCAGCATGCTTCTCTTTAGAACACGCATATCTAGTGCTCATCAGAGTGGGAGATAGGATGCACAGCCCGAGGGCTGAGCTCGGCAGCCGCCTCTGATTTTTGCTACCTCTGTGACTCAGGACAAGTGAGTATAACTCTGTGTCTCCCATTCTATAAAACGGAGGTAACAATACAATTTCACAGATTAAAACATGCACATTTGACCAGCTACGGAGCTCAGTGGTAGGAACAGTTAGACTGGGCTGTAGCTCAGTTGGTAGAGCACTTGCCTGTCATGTATGAAGCTCTGAGTTCGAGCCCCAGCACATAAAGCAGGAGTGGTGGTGTATGCCTGTAATCCCAGAAGTTAAGAGGAAGAATCAAGAGGGTCCCGGGTTCAAGGTCATCATCACCTACAAACAACCTGCGCTAAATGAAGCCCTGTCTCAAACACAACATAACATGCTAAACACATAGAATAGAGCCTGTCTGTCCCTGCCATGGTACTTGTGGTGCAGGCAAGGATCTGGGATGATGGTGGTGGTGGCGGCAGAGGCTCTGCGAATCACAGTTATCTCTTGGGGGGAGCATAACTCACAAGAGGCCCTCAGGGCACCTTTTTGTTCTTGCAGAGACGTGACTCTCAGGGTCCGCCTTCTTGTTAGGCATCACAGCTGGCCAGCCAGACCAGCCGGTGGCAGGTGTGCGTGCGTGCGTGCGTGCGTGTAGTGTTTCATATCTGGCTCTGTTCATCCTGGGAGAGATCACACCTCTTCACCCAAATATTTATGGAGCAGAGCATGGAACCAACACCCACCCACCAGAATGTCTGTAGCACAACACCAGACAGAACCGGATGCTGGCAAAGACGAAGACACCCCAAAGCCTTTGTTGATGGCCTAGGCGAGTACACCACGGGGTAGCCACTTTGGAAAGAAATTGGTGGTTCCCCTAAAAACGCAAGCATGCATCTACACAATACCAATAATTCCATTGTGAGCATTTGTTGGAGAGACACAAACGCAGGCTTGTTCACAAAACACTGGCTCACAGATCGTCTTCAACATGGCCCTAGCAAAACACGGCTCACAGTGAAAATATCAGGCCATGATATTTTCCCTTAACAGACAGACAGGTAATGGCATAACATACCACACGGGTGAAACCTAGCACCTAGGCTAAGTAGAGCAAGTTAGGCTCTGTTTCGCGTGATTTCATTTGCATGAAATATTCAGAAGAGGCAAATATTTTAAGACAGAAAGGAGATTAGTGACTAGGTACCAAGGGTGAGAGGGGAGGAGACACATTGTAAATGAATGAAGGGATCTTTCTGGGGTACTGAAAACAGGGTCCAGCCCTGTGCATTGACTTTTGAAAACTGGCTTGTGTACTTAGCATGTGTGAATTATATCTTGGTTAAGTTGTTAACCATGCTACTGTGAGCCAAGCAGTTTTTATTGCTTCCGGGCTTGCATTTAGTGAGAGACTAAATAAAGACATCAGCTCTAAAAAGGAAGCTCCGTCTCCTGGGGGAGATGCATGATCTGGTTGGGAGTGGGGGTGACGGACCTGGGGGAGGGCGCATGTGGATCAGGTAGAGCCGGCCTCATGGTCCCGGGGAAGGCAGTGGATTGGCCCCTGAGTGGAAGGAAGCCCAGGTATCTAGGGCAATGGGCTCCACCCCCAACAGGTGCTTTAAGGCAGTGGGAACAAAGGTTCTAAACACTACGGGGCGAGCAGTGGGGCCCACGTGGACTTTCACTAAAATTCTCTGTGTCCCCCTGCCCAGGGGCCACGTCTATTTCTGGCTTGCATGGTGAATGAAAAAAAAATGAAATAAAAGGAGGCACATATGATGACTCCTAAAGTATGGCGAAGGTTTTTATTGTAGAGGTAAGGGAGAAAGCAGGCAGATGGGAAAGTCCAGGCTGAACATGGCTGAGAGACTCAACAGGACCACCAGAGGAGGTGGGAGTGGGGTGGGGGAGAGGGGAGCCCTAACCAAGAGACTGCTGTAGCCAAAATGGCCAAGTTATATGGGGATCAGGGTGGGGGAAGGGATGCAGAAGCCCAGTCCCTGGGAATAAGAGGTTTAGGGTAGGGGCGGGATGAGGAGTGCTGGGAGGAGCTACAGGTACTGAGGGATGCTGGGAGAAGTGGCCAGCATCCACTTTGATATATTTACCAAATGTTTGCTGAGCACCTACTATGGGCTGGTCTCTCTTCTATGTGTGGTGGATCTAGTGTTCAAAAACCCTTACATTCAAACACATTTAAGGCCATAAGGAGATAGTTTCCTCTGTTTTTTTGGGGGGGGGGTCTCACTCTATAGCCCTAGCTATAGCCCTCACTATGTAGATCAGGAGGGATTTAAACATCCAGAGACCCACTTAACCAAAGAGACAATTTGTATGAGCCAGTCCAAGCACTCTGGCCACTATCCTATCACTCATTGGCGGCTTTACTGTCGTGAGAAGAATTAGCTTGGTTCTGACACCTGGCCTCATCAGAGATGTCCAAGTGCCTGTCTCCTTCATGGCCACTCTGCCCTCCCTCTCGTAGGCTGGGGTGTGCCTCTTCTCCTTCTCCAAATGGACCACCAATACAGCTGACACCACACGTTTTTCTTGCACCACAGAGCTTCTGGAGGAGCATGTCATCTGCTCAAACCAGAATAGAGAGGTTGCCCAGGGCTGGCTGAGCAAACAGGACACAGAATCTGGTTGGTGTTGGCTCCCTCTGCTGGGCACTGTGTCTGTTGCAAACCTGCCCATCTGAAACAACAGGCACCTGGCTGAATCAACAGATTGCGTGAGTTGAGCAGCTGTAGCCTGTGCCAATAGCCTCAGTTTCTCTGTTGGCCGAGGCAGGGGAAATCAAAGGCCTCCTCAAAGGTCAGGAGTTCAAGACCAGCTTGGCTACTACCATGCCTGAACTCTGTTAAAACAGAAGGGGGTTGGTAGCTGGGGACATAGCTCAGCAGTAGAGCACTTGCCTAGCAGATTAAAGGCTCTGGGTTCTATCTCCAGTAATGCGCGCACACACGGACACACACACACAGACACACACACACACACACACACACACACACACACACACACGGACACACACATGGACACACACACGCGGACACACACACACACACACACAACACACACACACACACACACACACACACACACACACACACACACACACACGGACACACACACACACACGGACACACACACACACGGGGACACACACACACACACACACACACACACACACACACACACACACACACACGGACACAAGGATGGGGCTACTCTTCTCCGAAGGGTTCTATGAGGATGAAGCTAGACACTGGCCCAAGGAGACACGCCCACAGTTAGAAGCTGCCCCTGCTGTCTGTCTGCAAAGCTTCGTCTTCTCTTCAGCCTGCTTTCTGCAGTTGACTCGAATGCTGCCCTCTAGTGGGTCCAAATGGGTATGGCAGGACCATGATGGTGCCCCGTTCTTCAGAAATGGAAAATGTGCTTCTCTCAGACATTATTTCAGGTGGGGTTTCTCCTGATCAGAAGCAAGCTGCTTCCTCATCTCCAGGAGTGTAGGGCTGCGCACAGCCTATGGCAGGCAGGTGGTTAGGTCACAAGGGTCAGAAGCAGTTAGGAGGCAAACTGGGGTGCGTCAGGCAGGTATACTGTCCCCTGCTCCCCAGCTCTTGACCTCTGCCTTCTTCTTTGTACAAGGACACTGTCTTCTCCAGGTCCAGCCCTATCCGTGAGTGGGCTCTGTGACGGCTGCTCCCGGGTTGAAGTGGAGCAGCCCTCTTGGGGGTCTGGCAAAGTCATCTCTTCAGTGCCCCTTGACCCCAGAGGTGGCTGCTACTTCTGAATTGTTCCTCCTTGAGTCCTTGCCATACATGCTGTCCCTCGGCCAGGTCCTGCTCCCAAGTAGCCAGTGACCAATGGGTTGAGCACCACACTCCAGGCCCCTGTGATGAGCCCCAACTTCCTCCAGGATCCTCCTAGGTCCGGGTTTATGAAACTTGCCACATTGGAGGCATTGTAGGGCCCCAAGCAGAGCAGGAGTGTGAGAAGGGCTCCTCCAGCCACCCAAGCTGCCCTGACTTTCCGTTTGTGGCTCAGGCCTGAGTGGGCCAGGGCCCGGAGGCAGCCCACATAGCAGAAGGCGGTGATGACCAAGGGCAGAAAGAAGAGCAAGATGGAGAAACTGAGGCGGGCAGGGCGGGCAGAGTTGGGATCCCAGGCTTCCAGGCAGACCGGGGAACCGTTCACCGGTATATTGATTCCCAGGGAATTGGTAGTGTTGTTCAGCCAGCCTCCAGGAGCCTCCAAACCAAGGACCAGTCCCATGTGGCAGAGGACAAGGGCCCATATAGCCACACACACGCCCCAGGAATAGCGGGGCCTCCGAATGGCTTGGTACCCGAAGGGGAAGGCAGCCCCCAGGTAGCGGCCAGCACTGAGAGCTGCCAGGAAGCCTCCACCTGCATAGAGCGGGGCAAAGTGGGCCAAGACAAAGATGGGGCAGAAAGGGAGTGGCAGGGGCCAGGCCCCAGAAGCCAGGGCCTCTACAGCCTTCAGGGGTAGCGTGATGGCCAGGAGGAGGTCAGAGCAGCCCAGGTGGAGTGTATAGACCAAGTTGGGGGTGAGTCGCAGTCTCGCGTGGGCCACGGCGCCTCGGATGGCCACCAGGTTCAGCGGGAAGCCCAGTGCGAAGGCGGACACATAGAGGGCGAAGGAGAGCTGTGGAGGCAGGGTCATGGGGCCCGATGGGTGGGTGCTGCCTGCTGGGGCTCCTGCTCACTGTAGTGGTTCATCAGCAGAGGGAAGAGGGTGCTTGAATCCCACGCTGGTCTCCCTACTGCCCAGAGCCCCAGAAGCACCACTGAAGATGCCCCCAGGAAGAGATGGCTGATGGAGAGCCACAGAGCCTAGAACAGTCCTCGCAATCTCCAGCTGTCCCCTCCACACTACTGCCTCTTAGGGTGGAGATGACAAGTCGGTGTAACAGGAAGAGATAGAAGGTTCCAGAGCTGAGGCAACCTCTGCTCCCGTAGACTCTGGGGAGAGAGGGGGGCAGAGGAAGGTCAGAACCCAGCTGCATGCATGTCGAGACCCCTTAGTTCACTTCCTGTCCCTTACTCCATGACCAGAGTTGCCCCTCAGTAGGAAAGACCCTTCACTGGAGAAATCAGGGCTTGGAAGAATGGCAGATAAAAGATTCACAGATAAAAGTGAATGCGGCTTCCAGGAGACCCAAGAAGGGAATTCTAGCAGCCATATCAGTTACCTCACAGACAGCTATAACCCCAGTTACAGCTTCTTTAGCTTCTGTACACATAGACACTTTTTTAAAGAAAAAAACCAGGAGTGGTGGCACACATCTTTAATCCCAGCAGAAGCAGGAAGATCTCTGTGAGTTTGAGGCTGGCCTGGTCTTTATATAGAGTTCTAGGACAGCCAGGGATACATAGGGAGGCCCTGTTTCAGAGAAAGAGAGAGAGAGAGCTAGAATCATGCCCTCACATGTGAGCATGTGCGCATGTGCACACACACTCACACACACACACACACACACACACACACGCAACACAGAGAGAGAGAGAGAGAGAGAGAGAGAGAGAGAGAGAGAGAGAGAGAGAGAGAGAGAGAGAGAGAGAGAGAGAGAGAGAGAGAGAGAGAGAGAGAGAGAGAGAGAGAGAGAGAGGGAGAGAGAGAGAGAGGGAGAGGGAGAGGGAGAGAGAGAGAGAGGGAGAGGGAGAGAGAGAGAGAGAGAGGGAGAGAGAGAAAGAGGGAGAGACAGGGAGAGACAGAGAGAGACAGAGAGAGATCAATATCGGTTGGATACTAGCTATATCAGGCAGGGAGAGGCAGACAAAGGGAGAGGACAGCAGCCCAAAGACAAACCGGTTCCCATCAGTATGTTACATCTCAGGAACATCCTGGTACAGGAACCCAGGGAAGATAGGAGCCTTCGGAAACGGGACTCACCTCCTGGTGCTGCCAGATGCCTCTGAGGCTCAGAAGTCCCCTCGCAGGGCTATTAGGTGATGCCCAGGATGGGCAGTGAGCTGGAAGGGAGAGAAGGGCGGGGTGGCCATTAGCAGGCGGTAATAGCAGCCTGGATGAGCAGCTGATGGAGCATTCTTTGCTGGTCTGCAGGAGGTCAGGGTGTACAGAGGAAGGATGGCAGTGTGACTGGCTTGGCTGCAGACCTTAAAGAGGCAGGGTTCACGGGGCACAACATTGTGCCCTCCTGACCAGTTCACTGTCTGTTCAAATCCATGGGAAGCTGGATCCACCCCAGTGCTGCATGAGTGTGGAGAACCCCAGAGCAAAGTTAGCATCTTAACAGCCATCTTTCCTACTACTCTCCTAGATACTAACATACTGGTAGTAATTTTCCATTCTCCTATGACTGTTTTCTGTTAAGCATATGACATAGCCTGACCCTGAAAGAGTCCCAGCTGCAGTCTTATCATATAAGACTTATCTTGTAGCAGAACAGCTGCATCCTGCTTGGAAGGACACTCTACCTCCCTCACATCCTCCCTTTGGCCCAGTCCCTCATTTCTCCACTACTGAAACCCTGTGGTTACATTCATTAAACGAGATTTGATCAGAACACTGTCTTGTCTCCATCTCTCGAGTGTCTTGTCCCCTCATTCTCACTCCCTCCCTCAGGGTCCCCGTTGACTGACCCCGCAGGCTGTAGCAGATAAGCTCATGGGCAAATCCCTTGCTTTATCAACGTCTAGGTAACAACAACAACAAAGGCATTCTAAAGACCTCAGTCACCAAAGTATATTCATGCTGTTGTTCATGGATCGACAGTAAAAGAATCACTCAGTGGCCTAAGCCTGATGTTGCAACCTGTAATTCCAGCTGTTTTAGAAGTAGGAGGACCACACGTTCAAGACCAACCTGGGTCTACAGAGTGAGTTCAAGTTCAGCCTAAGACACTGTCTCAAAATAAAAACTGATGAAGAGCTGGAGATATGGCTCTGTGGTGTACCACTTGCCTGGAATCCCCCAGTGAGGGGCTGGGGGTGTGGCTCAGTGTTTGCCTAGCTTATACAAGCAAGGCCCTGGTTTCCATCCCTAAACCCATTAATTTCATTTTAATTTCTGTTTCACCTACATATGCACCTGGCAGTTCTGGTCTAAATCCTACACACTGACATTTTCATTGAGGGTCTGTAATATCTTCCCCGAGCAGTTTGCTTGGTGGCCAGGTCATTCAGGGATCCTCTGGCTGTGCAACCCCATGTCTGCTATCTCTGCTGAAAGGCTGGCATCATGAGTGCCAAGCTCTGTCTTGCCTAGTGCATGGTGCCCCTAAGGTGCTCTGGCCCCGGGAGAATTGCCTATGCAGAGGTGGGAGGCTGTAGTGTTCTGGAGCCTAGGCCTCCGGGCTCCCTGGCCACCTGCTCTTCACGCCTCAGCAAAGCTGTTGACATCCACATCTTGTGATCAATGGGTCATGAAGGAGCTTTGTATCAGCAGCTGGGTTTGGGGACAGGATAAGCAGGTACCTGGTGGTTGCCAGGAAGCCAAATCCTGACCTCGTCAGCCTCAGGGCTGCCTTCTGCTCCTTCTAGAAGGCTTTGCCCTTGGAGGTCTTTGGAGACCCCAGGCTTGACTGACAGCCTCACGAGACTGGTTCTGTGCGTTGCAATTTTTGCACCCCAACAAGGGGCTCTGCCAGATGTGGGTTTCTGTTCTATTGTTGTTGTTGTTTTGTATTTTGAGATCAGGCCTCAAGCAGCTCAGGCTGGTCTCAGACTTGCTGTGTAGCGGAGCATGACCTTGAACTTCTGGCCCTACACTTCCTACCTCCTCCATGCTAAGACTACAGGCGGCAACACCATGCCCTGATTGTGTGGTGTTGGGCATAGAATCCTGGGATTCGTGCACACATGGCAAGCACTACCCACTGAGCCAAGTTTCCACCCCCAAAACGGCAAATTTGAATTCACTGAATGCTTGTCACTGATTAGTTTATTAGTAGTTGAACATTACTGAACTTCATTGTGGGTATAAAACCCCTAAAACCTTTCTCTCACTTAAACGGTGTTTATTTATATGTAAAAAATGGGGGGGGCACCTGGAGGAAGTTCTGGAAAGCATCAAATATTCTTAACTGCCGAGATACCACTCCAGTTCCCCAAATATTTATTCACATCTGTGTGTGTGTGTGTGCGTGTGCGTGCGCATGTGTGTATGTGTGTGTATGTGTATGTGTGTGTATGTACGTGTATGTGTATGTGTATGTGTGTGTGTTTGTGTGTGTATGTGTATGTGTGTGTGTTTATGTGTGTGCGTGCGTGCGTGTATGTGTGTGTATGTGTATGCGTGTATATGTACGTGTATGTGTGTGTATGTGTATGTGTATGTATGTGTGTTTGTGTGTGTATGTGTATGTGTGTGTTTATGTGTGTGCGTGTGTGTGCGCGCGTGCATGCATGTGTGTATGTGTGTGTGTGTTTATGTGCGTGCGTGCGTGTGTGTGCGTGCGTGCATGTGTGCGTGTGTGCGCGCGTGCGTGCGTGTATGTGTGTGTGAGTTTATGTGAGTGTGTGCGTGTGTGTATGTGTGTGTGTGCTTATGTGCGTGCGTGTGTGTGTGTGTGTGTGTGTGTGTGTGTGTGTGTGTGTGTGTGTGTGTAGGGCATAGTGTGTATGTAGCACTCAGTTCTCTCCTTCTACCATGTGGGTCCTGGGGATCAAACTCAAGTTATCAGGTTTGGAGGCAGGTGACTGTGACCACTCAGCTCTCTGTCTAAATGGCATTTAAAGTTCCACTGGCCCCCAAAGAAGTTAATGGTGCTCACAGGAAATAAATTTGGGAACAAAAAGAGGGAATGAGTGCTGTGCTCTGGCACTGGGAAGGATGAGAAGGGACAAAGAAAAGGAACAGAACCCTTCTGGGGACCCTCCGGTGTGCTGGGCGTTGCGTGTTCCTTGCCTCTGTGGTTGGTTGAGTCAGGGGCTGGGGCGTGGCTCAGTAGTAGAGTCCCCGCCTAGAATCCCCCAGTGAGGGGCTGGGGTGTGGCTCAGGGGTAGAGTCCCCGCCTAAAATCCCCCAGTGAGGGGCTGGGGTGTGGCTCAGGGGTAGAGCCCCTGCCTAGAATCCCCCAATGAGGATCTGAGGACATGGCTCTAAGTTTAATACCAACATTGCATGATAATGGTACCTCCGTCTACTGATTTGATCATGAGATTACCCTGAGTCTCTTCCCCTCCTTCCAAGCTCCAAAAAGCCATTCCCATCTCCAGGTTTCCGATATAATTGCACCAGTCACCAAAGGGAAAGAGTTTGTGTGACGTGTGCACTATTTTTATTATGAAGCATTTGGTGGATTATGTACAGGTCCATGTCATCCTGCCTCTCAGTGCCCAGGACTCCTGAGGGAAGGCAGCATCCCCAGAGTCTGACTTGCTGGTAAATGTATCTCTAGGAGAAAAGCAAGCTTTCTCTTGCTTCCTTAGTTTTGCCCTTCCTGGGGATTTCTGTCCAGGGCCAAACAGAAGGTTAGTGAGTGGGGAGTGGCATATCAAGGGGATAGAGAAGAAGAAATGATAGTGACAATCCCAGCTGATCGCAGCAGAAACACATCCAGTGGAAGTGAGGCTCACAATGAGGTGGATGGTGGCAGACGGCTGGGCTTGGAGAAGGGGACATTGTGCGGCGTATGGTGATGACAAGACTGCCTCAGGCCAGACACAAGGTCTTTCCATGATTGTGCAGGCATCACACCCATGTCTGTGCCCAGGGAGCTGCCTTAGAAGCAGGTGACTCAGCAGCTGAGCCGCAGAGGCCATTGAACTTATAGGTCTTCCTTGGGCTCCCGAACCTTCCATTGCAGCTACTTCCAACATCAGTGCTTGAGGGTCACATAGTCTACATCTTCCGTTGCCTCGGGCCGCTTTCCAGCCCCAAACTGAACCAGTTCTGAGTAGTGGATGCTGTCGCTGTCGTCCTCGGGGCAGCTCAGGGTCACATTCTCATAGTCACCCTGCAAAACATGTGACAGTAAGCCAGGTCTCACGGTGACCAACCTCCATCCATTCTCCTCCAATGCCTTCTCTCGTTAGTCCCCCACTACAGGGGTCCAAATGTCCAAATGGGGTTATCTCGTCTTGGCTCCCACCCCAAGTCCCTGCCTGAACAAGTGCTATGGTCTGAATGTGTCCCCTGAGCTTCAAGTGTCAGAAATGCACTGTGGATCTGCAGGAGGTAATTCGATTGATGGATTAATAGATGACAACGCAGAGGCTTTTTTAGGAAGTTGGGTTCTCTCTGACATACGCCCGACCGGCCATGAATGTTTTGCATCACCTCAGGACTGCCACCAGCAGATACAGCTCCTTGGTCTTGGATTTCCAGAACTAACCAAGAGCCAAAATAAACCTCTTTCCTTAATAAACCACCAGGGGTATTCAATTATAGCAGTGGAAAATGAGCTTAAGGCAGTCACCCTTCCCAACCTCTGTCTGGCAAGTGTGTCCCACGAGGGGCTCTCAATCGAGACCCCAGGTCCCCCAGCTTTCCGTAGTGTTGCCCCCTTACCATGTGACGCTTCTGTATCACTGAGTAAGTGACTGTGTCGTCGTCATCGTTGATTGGAGGAGGACCCAGTGTGCCTGAGGTCCTTGCATCACTAAGAGAGAGAAAAAAGAGGACTCTGCATGACCTCTCCCTAGCAGTACCCCGACTTCAGCCCCTTGGGGAAAATGCCTTGTCTCTTGTGTGCACAGTACCACAGCATCAGCTAATGGAAATGGCTGTGTGTGTCTCACAACGTGCTCAGCCTGTGACCTGGCTCGGGACACCGTGGGCTTCTGAACAAAAGAGACAGGCCCCATCTGAGGCTGGCACTCATGGTTCATGTAGCAAGAATGATGTATTGAGATGTGGTGGTGCCTGGCACTGGCCAGCACCAAGAGGACAGGAGGGGACACCGGGTCTCCCTCCCACACCCCTCCTGAGTCGCAGGTACCAAACTCCAGTATCCTCCTTACCCGGCTCTGGGTGTGTCTGTCTCTGGAAAGCGCAAGATGGCATAACTGACACTGTCATCCATCATAGGGTTGTGGCATCCCTGAGGTTGGGGGTCTTCTGAGAGAGGGGTCCTACGAGTCTGGAAGGTGCAGAGTCGCAGCTGTGACTTCCCTGATCATGCCTTTCTCCTGGCCTTTGACCCAACAACTCCCTGGAGATTTTTATTTTGTTTGCTTTGGCTTGTTTTGTTTTTCCAACAGGATCTTACAATGTGTAACCCAAGCTGGCCTCAAATTTGCTATGCCCCTGACTTATCTTCTCAATCTCTGAGACTACAGATACCCATGCATCCTCAGAGTATTCATGTCCTTTTCTCACCTTTTCTCACCACCTTGGCTCTGGCTCTGGCTTCACCTTACTCCCATCTTTCATTTTATTTATTTATTTATTTATTTTTAGACAGGGTTTCTCTGTGTAGCCCTGGCTGTCCTGGAACTCGCTCTGTTGACCAAGCTGGCCTCGAACTCACAGAGATCCGCCTGCCTCTACCCGAGTGCCAGGATTAAATGCGTGCACCATTGCCTATGCCACTATCACTGGGCTCCATCTTACCTTCTTATTCCTTACAAAAAAGCTCTGGCCGCTGGAATTTTCCTGGAACCCCTGCTGGCTCTGATTACCTTTCCATCTAAGGATCAAGAGTGTGTGAGGGTGAGTAGGAATGACCCAACAGGGCTGAGGGCTGTGGGGAGGGGGCAGGAGGAGGGGCGAGGGACAACTCACTTTTTATGGAACTTTATCCCCCAGATAGCCAGGACGCAGATAGCCAGGCAGAACCCTAGTCCCAAGGCAGCCCGCTTGCCGATGGTCTCTGGGCTGTCTGGTGAGGAAAGAGATAACGGTTCACGCTGCCGTGTAAGGGTGGCCATGGGCAGAGAGCATCCTCCCCTTCTCCCTTCACTAAGCCTGGTCTCTCTTTCCCACAGATCTCCACAAATGGTAGAGTGATGCAGAGAAAGACAGAGAAGTGGCCCCTGGCTCCTCACTCCTCAGGAGACGAGGGCCGAATCTTAGTTCCCTGCAAGAGTTAGTTCACAGACAGGTCACAAACAAAGCTTGTGATCCTGGGAACCCTAGAACAGTTTGATCAGACAATCACAACTTAAAAATCCAGCTCCATACTTTGCAGCCAAGCCACAGCGAAGAGGGTGCTAGAGAGATGGGATGGGGCTACAGTCATCTAAAGAGGCAGGCACAATCGGGGCATGGTGATTCATCTCTGTGATCCCAACACCCAAGAGGCTGAAGCAGGGGGATTGCCTGGAGACCAACCTGGGCTGCATAGCAAGACCTCCTGTCTCAAATAAACAAAAAGAGGATGCATGGGCTTCCTAGGGGAGGGAGATGGGGTTGTTTTATTTTCGAGGTAGTTTTTCTATATAGCCCAGAGTACCCTGGAGTTCTGGGCATAGCCCTACTAAGGGACCTGTGTTCAACTTCCTTTTTGTGCTTGAAATTTTTTTTTTTTTAAAAAAAAAAAAAAAACCTTGCACTGTATTATCTTGTTTAAAACACTAAAATGTCAAGGGAGAGATACACATGCATAGAGGGAAGGAGGGAAGGAAGGCGACAGAGAGAGACAAGGAACATCAGGAGTTTCTGGAAGGCAGGCCCAGCCTCTGAGGGAAGAAGACAGGCCCATGGAGCAGGACAGGGTGATTTTCCAATCAGGAGCTACTGGTCGCAGGGGGTACCCAGGCTGAGCAGGACACAGGAGGGGATGGGAGAAGGCAGCTCCAGCTGCCAGGACAGAGGCCTGACCTAAGAGAGGATGGGAACTTACAGTAGACGGTGAGGGTCCTGGGCAGTGACTCGCCCGTGCCTAGCTGGTTTTTCCCTACGCAGCGGTAAGAACCGGTGTGTTGGACCTTCAGCGGTTCCAATCTCAGCTTTGGGCCCATGATGTGTAGGTCTCGGTTGCTGGAGTCAAGCCAGACGTACTCCAAGACGGGCGGATTGGCATCACTCTCACAGGACAAGATGGCCATTTTCCCTTCCATTACGCTGTCCCCAGGGCTAATGGACACGCACAGATTCCGAGGAGCATCTGTCAAGGGGAAACTGGGTCAGGCCAGGGCTGCCGGTCACGTCGTCTTCTTCACACTTAGCCCCCAGTTCCAGCCACACTCACACATCACTTGGAGGTCCCAGGTCTCAGACAGGGTCTCTCCAATGGAGTTGTTAACCATGCATTTATAACTTCCCGAATCTTCTGGAGAGATGGAGCTGAAGTTCAGGTCCAGCCCCTCGTGCACAAATCTCCCATTCTTCTTCCAGAAGTAGCGGACCTCTGTGGGGTGGCTCCCAGAGAAGGAGCACCGGAGGAAAACACTGTGCCCAGCATGGATCTCAGATGGCGAGGAGAACAACTTCTGGATCACCACGTCTCTGGGGGCATCTGCAGGGCCACAGCATCAGGTGAGGATTTGACTCTGACCTTCCTGATGTCTCCCCAAAATGTCCTGTGCCCTTGATTAGGACTTCCTATCCCTTTTAGGGTTTCCTGTTCCGTGAGTCAGGGCATCCTGTCTCCTTGGCCCTGAGGCCTATGAGTCTCTTCCTCAACCCTGTGTTCCTGTCTGTGGTCCAGGCTCCCATCCCTCACCCTACCCTTGCGTCACCACACCTCAGTGTGACCACCTCATGGGCGCCATCGCCCTCCCACTCACAGTGGACGTTCAGGATGACAGGGGAGGCCCACGAGCACCAGTGGTTACAGGCAGCACAGCTGACGTACTTGGAGTCCCACGTAACTTTCTCAATCTTCAGCTGTCTGGACGTGATCTGACTCACAGAACCTGAAATGTTCCACTGGTAGGAGGTGACTTCAGGATTGCTGGAGTTGTACCTACAGGCCAGGGTCACACTATCTCCTTCCCGAATTAGTGTGTCGTTTTCAATCACCGTGGTCACCAGCTTGGGGGCATCTTGGAGCAGAGCAGAGGGGAGGGAAAGCGTGGTTACTTTTGCTTCCCTTTGCAGCACCAGAGACCAAATGCGCGGCCTTGCACAGGTGAGGCCAGGGCTCTACCACTGAACCACACCCTAGCCCCACCCTGTGTCCCTTCTTAACCCTTTATTTTTGAGTCGGGGTCTTGCGTGTTTGCACAGGCCAGCCTTGAATTTGTGATCACCCCTCCTGTGTGGCTGAAATGGCTGGACTTGCACCACCCCGAGCCAGTTGCAAAGCTGGTTTTCATTAAAGCCTTTGCACACCGTCCCCGAATGAAGCCTCTCTTGCTTTCCCTCCTGCAGCTGTGAGATACAGTGCGGGACCGAGTCCACGCCGTTTAAAGCTGTGTGACTGAGGGCTGCAAGCCTCCATCTACCCGTCTGTGGAATGAGCCCCCAAGAACCCCCACCATCCAGATCCTCCCAGAGGACACCCTTAGAACAGCCAGTGCTGTGTCATAAACAGCACGCTTTGCTACTGCTGTCCAGTTGTCTAGACGTTCAGACTGTAGATGCCCCATCTCTATGTGCAAGGCACCCAGTGTCCAACAATTGAGTTACTTGTCTTGGGAGCAGCTTGATACCAAACTATCAGGGAATGCCAAACAATGCCGGGATAACTTGACACTCCTGGACTTCTTCCGGGCTTCACCTGCTGCCATTGATACCATGTCTTCCTGTCCCCCGTGAAGCCCTAATAGTGGGCAGGGTCTCACATAGCTCAGGTTGGCCTTGAACTTGCTATATAGCCAAGATGACCTGGAGTTTATGATGCTTCTGCCTTCATGTCTTAGGTGCTGAGATTACAGGCAGATGCTACCACATCCGTTTCTTTCATGCAGTGCTGGGAATGCAGCACTAAGCATTCCACTCACTGGGGGATTCTAGGCAGGGCTCTACCACTGAGCCACGCCCCAGGCCTTCACTGGGGGGTTCATTGTAGTGTTTGGTTGCTGAGCCACACTGCCACTCTCTTCCTGGTATGTAGTAGGAAGTCCTCTGTCACTGAGCTACATCCTAGGTCCTCTTTCTACTTTTGAGGCAGTCTCACTAAGTGGCCTAGGCTGACCTTGAACTCACTCTGGAGTCCAGGCAGACCTCATATTTGTGATCCTTGTCTTAGCTTCTCCAGGAGCTGAGATGACAGATCTGGGCCACCAGGCTGATGACGTCCATCCATCCATCCATCCATCCATCCATCCATCCATCAAACATCTACTAAGTAACTAGCACAAGCCAAGGCTCTGGTCTGCAGTCCATGGGTGCTTGTCTTTCCCACACTCCCATCCCCTACACCCTATTTGCCTCCCTTCCCCATTTCCCTCTCTCCTCCAAGAACCAGAGGTCAGGTGGCCGCTCACACTGGACATCCAGCTCAGCTCTTGCACCCATCTGTCCACGACCCAGGTGGTTCTCTGCCAAGCAACCGTAAATCCCAGCGTGCCTCAGGGAGACGTTAGGGATCCGGAGTTTCTCTTGTATCTCTCCGGGCACTTCCTTTTCGTTGTGGTACCAGGTATAGTTTGTTGCTCTAGGGCTGGCCAGGGAGTCACAAATCAGCTCGACTGACTGTCCCTCTTTAGCAGGTGGGTGGTAGATGTGAACCTTGGAGGGTTCTGGAGCAACTGAAAGAAGTCACAGAGGCCCCCGGGGCAGGTGAGCAGAGCCGGAATCCCTGGGCCAGCAGGCATGAGAGCCTCCATTATCATCCCTTAGGGATCCTGCTGACTCCCCGCCTCCCGTGCCAGCTTCAAGGGAACTCACACAGCACTGTGAGGGTCACCTCTTCCGACTGTCCCTGACCCAAGTCATTGGAAACCCTGCAGTGGTATTTCCCACTCTGGTCCTTGGTCACGTTATGCAGGGTTAGTGTGAGTTCCTGTTCCTGCTGGGGGTGTCCATCCTTGACCCAGGACACCGTACTGTAGTTTGGATTGCTGCTGGTAACCCGGCATGTCATGGTCACAGAGTCACCCTTCCTGACTTCTCTGGAACTGACCTCGATCGTGAGCTGCGGGATGTCTGTGGGAACAGAGGAGCAGTGGGGGAGAAGACAGGGAATTCGCTGTGGCTGTTTTCATCCAGACAGCAGTAGCTTCCACTTCTGTGGTTCCTTTGTCCACCCAGGTGACTGTCACAGCCCCTCACATGTCTCTCTGTTCCCCCTTTCTTCCCTCCCACGTGGTCTGTGCCAGCAGCCCACTGCAGTCCTAGCGTTGTCAGAAATTGACACCAAAGCTGTCCCCTGGGCTCCAGGAGACCCAGTGTCCAACTTCCTTTTACCTCAAAAGGGGCTTGCCCGTTGTCCTCCCTGAT